>CM070562.1:35549451-35596714 GCA_036346405.1 Phyllostachys edulis
TCGAAAACCGTCTGTGATGACCTCATGTCATCACTGACCTATAAACTCGACGGCTCACGAAACCGTGCTCGTGATGACGTTGAACCGTCTCAGAAGGCCTTTTCAGAGTAGTGATTTCTTGCTATTTTTGAAAATCGAAAATAAATTTAAAATCCCATATTCCCCTTGGACCGAAATCTTCCTTCTCGAACCCATCTTTTTCCTTTCTGGGCCTGCTCCGCTCGGCCTACTTCCACCTTGGGCCCACTTATCAGTGCCGTCATCCTCCTCCCCTTCTTCTTTCTCTCGCCACGCCTCCCCTTCTGCCATTGTCATTCCGCCCGAGCTCATCAAAACAACTGTTTTCCTCTCCCATTCCTCGCACAAACATGCACATTAAATTGCCCATGTCACGCCGTGCCCATTTTGGTCGTCCCCCCTTCACGTGCGGTTTCATCGGATTGTGCAATGGCCGCCGCCCGATCTCCTCCTCCTCCGCTCCTCCCCATGCCCTATAAAAAGGAGCACTAGGTGTGCATCTCCTCTCTCATCTTTTACTCCTCGATCTCCACCCTTCTCCACCTATCCCCTCGCCGTAAGCAAAGTTCTTCACCGCCAGCCACCGAGCACTTCCGCCGTTGTCCGTGGAGCTCCTCCACCATCTTCTACACCGTCGGCTTCCCCTCAACGAGTTCTACACTGTGCTCGTGCCATCTTCACTGGAGCATTACCAGAGCGTCATCTCTGCAGTCAACCCGACCGCGCCGCTGCCTTCTTCCTCGCCGTCGGGCGCTCCTTTGCATCCCATCACTACTCTAGTGTGCATTAGATCCCCCCCCTCATCTTCCTCTCCCTTTTGGTACCATCGCCGGCCGTCGCCGCGGTGTGGAACGCCGGCGACCCTTGGCTCCCGTGTGCCGCTACTGCTGTTCTACCACATGTACGTCATGCACGCGCCACCTCAGCACCAATGTCTTCATGTCCGCCCGCGTGTCGGGCTTGCATGGCAAGCCGTGCAACCCCGCGCGCCCAGCCCACCGTGGACTGGCACATTTCTATGGACCCAATCCATAGACCAGATTTCTACACCATTTCAGAACAACATTTAATTGAACAAGGCAAGTTACATCATTTGATCATGTTTGATCATAGTATTTTAAATTATTTAAAATATGTTTTAAATTATTATTACATGTTTATTTCTATTCAATGTAATTTAAATATCTGTTTTGAAATTGTAGTTAATCCCAATACATTCGTAAAGCCAAACTTTTACATTTTAATATCCATACCTTATCAACTTAGATAAAATCTAGTTGGTCCAATAGTATGAACTGAAATATTTTGGAAGAAAAATTAATCTTAGCCATGCTTACACCTAAAATATTTGATTTGAGAATTGATAGCCAAAAATCAAATGTGATTTAAATTATATCTATAGTATTAATGTGCTATGGAGGTTTATAAATAACTTTGAAAAATAAAATAAAATAAAAAATAGTTTGGACAACCACTGTTATAGTCTGGAGACCGGACCTAGCTCGTCCGGCTGACCTATTCCGTGTTAGGGACGGTTTTGCCGAGCCCAGGGATACGGTGCTCTGGTGCCGTGCGAATTTGCCGAGTGAAGTGATGGGCCAGGTGTGTGTGGTCAAACAACAGTAGCATCGAATGCTTCTCTTCTCTTTGCGATTGCTTGGATTTGGAGGGATGGGACATGCACTGATGCATATGCATGCTTATGTACGGGCATAACATATTAAAGCGAGCAATGCCGTGTTTTGCTGGACAACCACTGCCTCTTGGTCAGTCTAGAGCATTGGGGAAAACGTTTGTTTAATCGAGTCTTTTTGAGGCCATATTCTCCTGTCTGGATCCCTTTTTCGCTGTATGTTTAGCTAACTATCTTGTTGCAGATAGCTAGAGTGATCTTGCGCATGGAGCAGCTCACGAACATGGTAGCTAGATTTGAATCGGATGAATCGGTGGATATGCTGTATCACAAATTAATATAATTTTTATCAAATTTTTATAGATCAATTTAACCTTAAGAAAATTCCTTGTTCTTTAATTAACTCTTTTCGGTTAAAGGAGTTAATTAAGCATTTCAAAATGTACTCAGTGAGTTTTCAAAATTTGTTTGGGATCTATATCATTCCAGTAGCTTCTCTGAGAATTTTTGTATTTTTATAAATTTGTTTGATATTTTTAACCCTTCGGTCACACTTTTGAAGTTTGATTTTAGTTGTAGTCAATCTTAGACCCAGCTCCCGAGCATCTTGGCACTGTAGCGATTCGCACCAACTTGGTTTAACCCAACCGAGTGCCAATCAAGCCATCTTAGCCACGTTTAGGGCTCAGCCCAACCTCCAGTGCGCGTGAACCATTCGATTTGAAACGGACGGACTAGATCTGCTGAGATGTTCGGACCACCCGAACACTCCACGCGTTCTCCACCTTTGATTTTCAATCGGAGCGCGCCATCTTTTTGGATTTGAAACCAAAACGCGCCCCAATGCGCGCGAGCTGTCCGATTTTGAATCAACCGCCCGATGAAGCGGTGATGTTCGGACCATCCGAACGCGCCGTGTTTGTGGGCCGTTAGATCTAAATCGGACCGTCCATATCAAGTGTGACGTTCGGACCATCCGAGCGATCCACTTAATCTAAACCGTCCATTTCCTATCGGACAGCGCCGCTTTCCTTCGTTTGAATCTAAAGTGCGCATTTTGTCGAGCCGTTAGATTTTGATCGCCCGTCAATATGAGTTGGGCCGTCGACCATTTGAGCGCCCGCCAATCTGGGCCGTTCATTTGCGATCGGGCCGCCCACATGGATGGGGATGTTCGACCGCCCAAAGCACCTTTTGATCGGGACCGCTGAAATTTGATTGGACCATCCATGCCATTCGACCAAGCCACTTTGTTCCGCTTTGGACGACCGACTCCGCCCACTTGTCGGCGTCTCTTCTTCGCCTTCTCCGCTTGAGCCGCCCGAACACTTGCGCTGTGGAGGTAGCCGCACCCATGTTTTTGTTGCATGCAAATGCCACTTGGCCTCACCGTGATGACTAAGCTTGCTCGTGTCTGCCACAGTGGTCAAACCGCTTGTTGCTCGTGAAAAAGCTTCATCAAAACTCATCGCTTCCACTCACAACCATGTAGGCAAGCCAGTATTTCCATCCTCTTCACTGAGGCAAATCCTCCGTTCTCTACACTGTTCTTTTTCTTCTTGCTTGTCGTTCTCATTCATGCTAAGCCGGATCTCTTTTGTGCAGCACAGCATTGGGATCACGAGCTTGTCTTTTGAGTTGTCCAGAGCACGCCCGAAGCACCGCCGTTGTGGATTTCTTCACTCTGGTGAGCTCCTTTGTAATCTTTGTGCGTCATATCTTGTCTTAGGGTTTAATGAGCAAAACCCCTCAATCAATTTATCTTTTCATTCACAGGGTTACCAGGAATTTGGATTTTCTCTAATTCCGGTCAACTTCGGTTCTTTCATCCTCATTTTCAAACTGGTGAGCCATTGTTCAATTCCTTTGTTTCAGAGCATCTAGGAGCTTTACTTAAGCTATCCTAATCTCTCATTCCATTTGATTTGGTCTAGGTTATCTTGTTCGCGTGAAGCTCTCATCCCATCTTTCCGGTCACCATCGTTGGAACTATTTTTCCTGGAATCTCTTGCCGTTTTCTTAGCTCAAGTAGTTTCCTTGTGAATCCATTTTGATCTTTAGTTAGCGCCGCCTTGGACCTTAGCTCTACCATGCAAGCTCTCGGTACCTAGTTTCTATTGTTAGATTTCCGGCCAGAACTGTAGCTCGTTAGTTAACCGTTAATAACTGTCAATTAGTACTAGTAAATGATAATCTGGGTTACTTCCTTGCTAAAGATAGTTTAAACTGATAAATTTTATAAGTATTTCATCAACTCCAAATCCAGTGAAGTATTTTTGTTAGTAATAGTTGCTACTGTAATCTGGACTGACACTCTCTTATCTCTGTTGCTTAAAAACTTGTTAAATTAAATCACTTGCACATTAATAGCTTTAATCTTGCATAGTTTACAGAAAGTTTAGTTGAACTCTAACTAAATCAAAACATTCACTAAGTTCACTTAGAAAACAGAACACTACTTTTGTAATCTTGTCATGCATCTTTTCAGCTTCCACTTTGATGAACCATGGAAGTCCTATTCTGGCCCGATCTTTCGATGAAAAGATAAATTTGGTACTAGTCGCTCAACTCTCACGATCCTGGCTACGAACTCACAAGGCTCGAAACCACGCAATCGTTGATCTGCTCGACAAGTCGTTATCAACCATGCACGAATACCCGGATGACCTGACCACGAAGGTCGATTCCTGCATACACCGAGGAAGCACGCAAGAAGGAGATAAAAGGCAATCTGAAATTGCAAATAGGAATTGAAATATTTGAATTGAGTTGGGATTCTGAATAAGGATCTTGACCGGGTGGTCTAGTCGACACACGCAGAAGATACAAGTTGCAACGAAGGCAAACTAAATATAAACGAAATCCAAGGAAACTAGAGGTGCGGCATCCTTAAATAGGGAGGAGTCACACATCTAATAGAACTAAGTGGGTGGTATTATTCATGTGGTACTGTTCACGTAAACAGTACCATGGTGAATAGTGTGTTCAAAGTGGTTGGCTCATATAGGCCAAGTTAGCCCATTCATTACATAGCCCAATTTGGCCCAAATAGATGACAAAGCACCTTCTTTTGATGATTTTGGTGTGTACGAAAGGAATTGGGAGGTGAGGCTAGATCCGTTGGAAAGAGGACGAAATAAGCTTTCCATCAAGTACTCGTGGACCTCCAACGGACCCCGTATGTGAAAGTTATGCACGTTTGAAGTCGGTGCTATCTCCGGAGGCCGAACTAGATTCCAAAACGTATCCAGCTTGAACTCTTGCTTGGCACGTGGAGTAGCACCATAACATGTAGACATAGTACCATGACATGTAGACATAGTACCATGGCATGTAGATGTAGCACCATGGTATGTAGACGTAGCTTGTACAATTGGGTAATATGGCATTGCAGTAGCCGAAAGTTCTCTCGGAGAAGATGTGGTTGAAGTAGATGATGCAGTGTAGCGGGTCGAAGTAGTGGTTGCATCCTTAGGGTCGATGTCCTCATCATCCTCCCTTTCTTGAATTTGAGTCGTCCTCGACTCATTCGTTTTCTCCAAGTCATCACTCTCCGCAAAAAGTTAGTAGCAAAAGGAGGCAAAGAAACAAGCATTTCTTATAATGGACACTGAGATTCTTTGCAAATCATAGCATGGCATTCATATTCATGTTTTTCAATATCAATGCAATCAGATTTTGTAGCTAACATAACAGGAGCTTTCAATTCAATTTCACTTGGAGCTATAATTTTATGATCAACTTTTGTCTTCTCCTTCCTTGTTCTCTCGCTTCTTTCTAATTCATCATTTAACATGGCAAACAGGAGACATTGGAAGCAAAGTGATTTTCTTTTCCTTATAAATGAAAGTATAATGATTAGATCTACCATGATGTTCAGTATATCTATCATATTGCCAAGGTCTACCTAATAATAACGAGCATGCTTGCATAGGTACGACATCGCAATCAATATAATCATGATATGATCCAATAGAAAATGTACGCGCACAAGTTTAGTCACCTTCAACTTACCACAAGAATTCAGCCATTGAATGTAGTAAGGATGAGGGTGTTGAGTTATGGTCAAGCCAAGCTTCTCGACCATGTCGGTACTAGCAAGATTGTTGCAACTTCCGCCATCGATGATGACTTTACATGAATGTTCCTTGATGACGAACTTGATTGAAACAAAGTTTGGCATTGATGTTGTTCAACAAGCTCCATTTGAGTACTTAGCACATGCTAGACAACTAGGCTTTGGTCTCGATCGATGCCTCATGGCCTAATTGTTCTTCCTCGGTTTCATCACCGTGACCGTTAGTTGCAACCAAAACATGTTCTTTCTCAATATCGCTAGCAAAAGTGTACTCACCATTGTCCTTGATAAGCAAAGCTCACGAGTTAGACAATCGAGCATCAAGTGCCCAAATCATTTGCAACGGTGACATTGTACATCTCTGGATCGCCTCAGAGAAGCAAACGAAAGAAGCACTTTTGTGGGAACTTGTACCTTTGCTGATTTATTTGCCTCAGGGACATGTGCAGGAGCAGCAAGGGGCGCATGGCTTTAGGAGGGTGCATCACGACCAGGAGTGGAGGACGGTGCCATGTGTTGTTGCTACATTGGCCGACCTGCAAAAGATCCTCCAATATTGACCCTAGAGCGAGATTGTCAACCCTGCACTTCTCTTTCAGCTTTGCAATCAAGATGGAATAAACGGGTGATAGAATTATATTCTTTATAATCTAAAATATCCTGAATTTCACGGTTTAAACATCCCAAAAATCTAGCTATCTTAGCATCTTCAGTTTCTTCTAAACCACAACGTAACAAACCAGTTTGCAATTCTTGATAATAATCCTCTACAGAACTACTACCATGTCTTAAGCGTTGCAATTTATTAAGCAAATCATGAGAATAATATGAAGGCACAAATTTAGCTCGCATAACTCTCTTCATAGAATCCCAAGTTCTAGGTATGTTTCGCTCATTACGCACAATTCATCCCACCAAATAGAAGCAAAATATGTGAACTCACTAGTAGCGACTCTAACCCTTTTATTGTTAGAAAATTCATGGCATGCAAATTTTTGGTCTATGACTAACTCCCATGTGAGATAAGCATTAGGATCATATTTACTAGCAAAAGGAGGCATAGTGAATTTAACTTTACCAAGTGAATCATTACGTTCACGCATTGCCGGGACCCAAAATATGAAATTGGACTCTCTGTATATCTTGCACTAGTCCAGGATCACGCTAGTGCACACAGTGACAACATCAGTGAAATATCAATTCAATATACAAAGATAACTAATACATAGGCAAATTCAATAAATATCGAGTAAAGACCTTAAGGTCAAAGCTTACAATTAATGCCTCAGAAGGCGAAAAGCTCAATGAAGATGCAGCGGAACGAAATGGGATAACTCCAGTGAAACCCATCCATATGCCCATAGGCAATCGGCTGGGTTGCGCGACCTAGTTCTCCACGATCCTTGAAGTAGACCTTGTTGACTGGCGATTCCTTCAGTTCTGCTTGATTCGTCAAAGCAAGCGTGAGTACACACCGCATCGCAAGTCATACCACGTAAATGCAATTATACATGTAGGCTTATTCCAAGGGAATGGCATTCTGTGGTTATTTTGCAGAAATGCAACATTTGCAATTGAATACAAATAATAGATTGAAAGCAAGTAAAACAAATAGATAATCATAATTTAACAATTTGATTTCACAAAGACACACACAGCCTAAGCAGTTTATTCACATAGCCATATGATTTAGATCACACAGCCCCTTCCCACACGCTTTATGAAAATCTACCCCTAGTGTGAAATCCCGAGCATTGTCCATGATCATGACGCTGCTATTGAATAGATTAAATTACACTCTGCGAGTTTGTACACTTTACCCACAAGATATAACTAGTGTAGCTAGCACTAATCATAACAAAGCATTTGAAATTCATCTTACTATGCTAGGCCCGTCCCCATAACAGGCATGTGGTCGCATGAGATGGGGCTCAGCTCAATGGCGCACATGGTGAGGTCCTTAATTTACCAAGGCAAGACTACCACATGCTAACTACAAATCCCTATGCACACACTTATAAAGCCCATGCACACAGCTCCACCAAAAATAGCACACGACTTATAAAGCCCATGCACACAGCTCCACCATATCACACAAGATCCACCCCTTGCCTCACCCAAATCCTTTTTACCACCCTTGTTGATTTAAGTGCAACACATGCCACAAAGACACATAGTACACACAGATTATTATAAGATTGCATATTCACTTAGTCAGGTTAATAAATACAGTCTCACATGAATAAGTGATTCGTGGCATGGCTAAGCAATCTACTCGTACTAACCAACCCACGTTGGTGCTACAATATTTACCAACTAAATATCAACTAGGGTGAAAAAGGAAAGCTCCTTCTTCTTCAACTCTTCCAACAGCGTCGAAGTCTACTCGCAAACGAAGCACAAAAACAAAATAAATAAATAACAGAGGCAAAAAAACTCCAAAAAAATAAATAAAAATCTCCATTAAGTAGATCTTCATTTTAGACGAATTTAGAAATTTGAATGGGCTGATTTGGAGTTAGGATGCAAAAGTTATGAGGTTTGGAAGTTCAATCTAATGAAAACCCTAAAATGAATTATGCGAATTTCCTAATTATTTCTTAAAAGAAAACCCGGATTATTGCAAGCGTGACATCAGCAAGGGATTTCCGGGAATTAAAAGAAATAAAATAAAATCTGACATGTGGGACCCACATGTCAGAGGCACGGCTCACGGTGGACTAAGTCCACCGAGCCTTTGGATCTGGGCCGGCCTGGACTGCCACGTGGGCGCTCACGTGGCGGCTGACACGGCGCCAAGTGGGATGACACGCAGGCACAGAGGCTGAGGTGGCCGGGTGACTCGGCGTCCACGTCGACGGGAACGACAACGGCGGCGGCACTGGACCCAATGGTCACCGGCGAACGGCGGCCTGTCGCCGGGAATGGGTGGTATAGGCGTGTAGCTGAGGTTATTGTGCACCTAGCGAGGTAGCTCCGGGTGGTCGGGGGTGACGGTGGTGGCCGGCGGTGAGGTTCAAGTGGCGGCGAGGCTCGGGTTTTGTCGGACGGGCGCTCCGGCGAGGGATTGGCGTCGGGAAAGGGTCCAGGAGGTAGAGGAGGTGATGGCGATCTCGATGGCGTGCTCCACGATGACGCGGCGGCGACGGTGGTGGCGTAATCGAAGAAATCCCACCGGCGGCGAGAAAACCCTAAAGCTCGAATTGGCGGCGATGCGGAGGCTCTCGGGTGGAATTGGTTTAGGGTTTGCGATCAGGAGGCAAAGGCGAAGCAGAGGGTCCCTTTTATAGGCACAGGGCGAGCTCGAGGTGGCGTAGCGGCGGCGGGGATCAAAACAACCCGAAACGAGTCCGCGACGTAGTAGGAGATAGGGACGATTTCGAAGTTCAAAATCGTTTGAAATGAGTGCGGGAGAGATAGGGCTTCTAGAAGAGATCATCCGCGCACAAAATCGGGGCCGTTTGCGATATTGTCGGACGGAGCTTTTGAAGCAGCAATGGCGGACGCGGCGCTCGCGCGAGGAAGGGGCCGAGTCGGAGACGACGACACTGTAGCGGGCCCACGCGTCAGAGAGAGAGGGCGAGGCGCGTGCGCGGGGGCGGAGATCCAAGCGTCCAGCGTTGATCCAACGACGAGGAAGGGATGGGCCGAGTGGGCTTGCGCGCGGGAAAGGGGATTGGGCTGGGAGATTCGGCCCAGACACTGTTTAGGAGATTTTAATAGCGTTTCCATTTTAGAAAATACTGAGAATTCAAATAAGCAATAGAAATTAGCAAATGAACTTGAAAAAATTCTAGAAAATATATCCAAGCACATAGAATCCAAATAAAATAGTTTTGACTATTGTTCATGTTGACTTTAGTCATATTAAATTGTTTTGTTACATGAAGGTTCAATATTAAGCTTTTGAATTAAATTCAAATAAATCCAAATGGTGAATTTTCTCACTACAACTATTTAAAAGATTTTTAAAGCTCTGAAAATTGGGATGTTACAAACCTCCCCCCTTAAAGGAATCTCGACCCCGAGATTCAGGCTATCTGGAGAAAAGGTTGGGGAACTCGGCTTTCAACTCTTCTAACAACTTTTGTCATAGTTTATCTCGATGTAATTCCTTCGAAATTGGTCGATCCGGTATCCAAATAAACACAAACTTGACTTCTAATACTGATTGCATCTTTGATAGATTATTTGCAATGACAATCGTGATACTCTCTTGTGGATATGGACATTATCCAATGGTTAGATTCTTCAACCATTTACGGATATCTTCTCGCTATGCAAAATGATCGGTTGAATTCAATATCACATTCCATGGTTATGGCTCTACGGCCTTCAAACAAAGATAACTCAAAGCTTGATTACTCAACTAGTCCACTAGTCGGGACCCAAAAATACACTTGGACCCTCTCCGTGTATATTGCACTAGTCCAGATCACGCTTAGTGCACACAAGGGCAACATCGGTGAAATATCATTTCCATATACAAAGATAACTAATAAATAGGCAATTACAATAAACATCGAGTAAAGACCTTAAGGTCAAAGCTTATAATTAATGCCTCGTAAAGCAAAAAGCTCAATGAAGTCAGAATGCGGGCAACTAAACGGATAACTCGGTGAAGCCCATCCATATGCCCACAGTGCAATGGTGAAGCGCGACCTAGTTCTCCACGATCCTTGAAGTAGACCTTGTTGATCGGCGATTACTTGATTACGCTTGATTCGTCAAAGCAAGCGTGAGTACACACGTACTCGCATGTCATACCACGTAAATGCAATTATACATGTAGGCTTATTCCAAGGGAATGGCATTCTGTGGTTATTTTGCAGAAATGCAACATTTGCAGTTGAATACAAATAATAGATTGAAAGCAAGTAAAACAAATAAACAATATTTAATTTTAACAGTTTGATTTCATAAAGACACACAGCCTAAGCAGATTATTCACATAGCCATATGATTTAGATCACACAGCCCCCTTCCCACACAGTTTATGAAAATCTACCCCTAGTGTGAAATCCCCGAGCATTGTCCATGACCGCGGACGCGGCTATTCGAATAGATTGTTTAACACTCTGCAGAGTTTGTACACTTTACCCACAAGGTACAATCAACCGGATCAGAGTTGATCACAACAAAACCTTTCAGAAACTTCATCTTAACATTGACACTCCCAGTGTGCTTACAAACCGCCATACCAAACTATACACACCGATGGTACGACACACACCGATGGACAGGGAAGCGGCGAACCGTCCCGCGATGCGACTACTTGGTAGCACACAACTCCGCCCTTTGCACACAGCCTAACCTACAGCCTGAGCAATCAATGTCAAGACTCCATAACTTACTAAGTTAGGCCCGTCCCATAACAGGCATGTGGTTGTACGAGAGGCCCAGTTCAATGGCACACAAAGTTCAGTCCTTAATTGACCAAGGCAAGACTTCCATTTAAACTACAAATCTCTATGCACATAGGTTATTAAGCCCATGCACATAGCTCCACCACAATATCACCCAAGATCCACCACTTGCCTCGGTCAAATCCTTTCCCACCCAGCTTGGTTAAGTGCAACACATGCCATAATAGCACACAAGACACACACAGTTTTATCACATAGTTCCATAGTCACTTAGTCAAGTTAATAATTGCAACTTTATATGAACAGATGATTTGTGGTATGACTAAGCAATCTAATCGCATCTAACCAACCCACGTTGGTGCTACAATAATACCAACTATTAAATAACCAAGCTAGGGTGACAAAAGATTATGACATATCAATTAGGCAAGGAGGTTATAACAAATTGGATTATTAACTAAACCCAAAAGTATTTAAATAAATACTTAAAGTAAATGTAATAATTTGAATCAAAGTAGTTTTAGAAAACTGGGATTCAACATGATCAAAGGTATAACTTGCCTTGCTAGCGATGACAATCTTATTTAGACTTTAATCTTCTACTTCCTCGATCTTCAGCTCCTTCTTGATCAGCACTTCTCGCAGTATCAACGTCTACTCGCAACAAGCAAATAAACTAAATAAATAAACAACAGAGAGCAAACAAACTCCAACAATTAAATAATAATCTCAGATAAATAGATATTGAATTGAGATGAAATTAGGAATTCAGATGAACTCAATTGGAGTTCGATTGAAAGGATATGACTCTCGAAAGAATCACAAGAAATGATAAAGTTGCGAGAGAAAAGAATATTCAGAGAATATTCCTGTGGATTAAATATAATGAGTTAGAGGCTTACAAGTGGGGTCCACTGGTAAGTGAGAGAGGACAAGGATAGTGAATGACATGTGGGGCCAATTGGATTTCAGAAATTAAATGAATTTCCGAAAAGGAATAATGGGTGACAGGAGGGACCCATTGGATAAAAAGGGTTTTCCAGAATTAAATTAATTCCAGAAAATAGGATTTAGGGTTGACATGTGGGCCACTGGTCTATGAACCAGGTCCACGGAGATAGGCTAGTCCATAGTGGACCAAGCTCAAGAGCTAGGGTTTGACTAGTTGGCTGACATGCGGGACCCGCATGTAAGAGAGAGACTAATCTAGGGTTTCTAATTTGGTGGATGATATGTGGACTATTGATCCATAGACCAAGTCCACAATCTAGGGTTTAAGGTGCACGGAGGAATGGGTTCAAAGAACAGGACTGACAAGGTGGGGTCTAGATGTCATAGAATAGGTTCTTGGTGAACCCGATCTATACGGTTCAGTTTTAGGGCTAGGGCTAGGAGCATGCCACGTAGGTGCTGAAAATGTGGGACCGGCTCGGCATAGGCTTGGTTCACATGAACCAAGTCCATACGATTTGGTTTAGGGTTAGGGTTACGGGTATGCCACGTGGGCGGCTTAGGCGGCGCAAGGTGGCGGCAACGTGGCGTGCACGGAATCGACGACGAGGATGCGACATGTGTACATACACCGAAGTGGCGAGGATGGAACAGCGACGTGGCATGGCATTAAGCAAAGGGCACAGGCATGGTCCTGATTCGGACCTAACGTGCGGGACCCACTCGCCATAGTGACCAAGGAGAGAAGAAGGGAGCAGGGCCCACATGGAAGAGATAGACCCGAGGGGGTGGCCGCTATGTGTCGCAAGGTGGCAGTGGCACGGTGACAACAGGGCAGTGAGGTGGCACTGGGTGACATGGCGATGTGGCATAACCAAAAGAAAACCAACAGAGGGCAGCATCACCGAGAGCAAGGAGCTTAAAGGAACCTACTATGGCGTAACAGGGCATGGCGGATTTTTAGAGTTAGATGGCAAAGCAAGGGCTAATCCAAGAATTAACAGAGAGCATAAATATTAGGAAAATAATACATGCCTTAGTTTAGAAACAACAGGGAACCGAACACATCTCCTGAACACATACGTATACACATACATGAACAACATACATGAACAGCATACATGAATAGGGACAGAGGGAGGTGGCAGTCATGATCGTCTCGGGTTGGCGTCAACAATGGCGGCAGCGGCGGCGCAGGGCGCCCACGGATCCACAGCGGCAGCTTTCGGCTCGGAGGTGGGACGACGCTTCCGGATCGGGAGGCTTCACCGATGAAGAATGGCAAGAAGGGAGAAAGAGGAGCGGAGGTCTCACCGGCGAACGAGGAGGAGCTCGGGGCGACCCAATGATGGCGGCGGCTCAGGTTGGAGGGGGATGGCGCTCCAGCGACAGCTTGAAGATGGCGTCCATGGGTGTCGAAGGTGGCGTTGGTGCGGACGGAGAGGCGCCGGGCTGCGGCGGTTGAGGGCGCACCAAGGCGGCGCTACGGCGGCGCTGCCCAATCCGGCAAAAAGCGCGTGGTCGACGGCGGCTTTAGGCATCGAGGCGGCGCTTTATAGCACCCTGGGAGGCGTCGAAGCGGCGGACTCAAAGGCGGCGGTGGTTGCGCATAATCCGGTCGTGATACGCTGGCGTCTGTATGGCGGCGGCGATCGCGAAGCGCCTAGGGCGATCGGGTGTTAGGGTTCGGCGGAGAGTGCGTGCAGCTCGGGGACTTCAAGCGGTGGCGCACACGCCTTGGCGATGGCGCCACGCGCGCGTCTTCGCCCAGACAAAGCGGCATGGCGGCAAGCGCAGACGCTTGACTTAAGGCGTTTAGGGGCGGCGGTGGCTTCTGCTAGCAAGCGGCCCGGGTTGGATTTAGGGTTAGGCGGCGGGGAGCTTGCTGGGTCAAGCGGGCTGGACCGGGCCGAGCGGAGGAGAGAGGCGAAGTGGGCCGATCCAATTCGGCCCACGAAGGTTAAAAGGATTTAACGAATTTCCGAATTAAGAAAAAGGATGGAAATTCAAAAGAGGTCAAATAAATAGCAAACAAATCCAGAAAAATCCAAGAAAATACACAAAAATTCCTTGGAGCACAAGGAACCCCTCAATCAATTTATCTTTTCATTCACAGGGTTACCAGGAATTTGGATTTTCTCTAATTCCGGTCAACTTCGGTTCTTTCATCCTCATTTTCAAACTGGTGAGCCATTGTTCAATTCCTTTGTTTCAGAGCATCTAGGAGCTTTACTTAAGCTATCCTAATCTCTCATTCCATTTGATTTGGTCTAGGTTATCTTGTTCGCGTGAAGCTCTCATCCCATCTTTCCGGTCACCATCGTTGGAACTATTTTTCCTGGAATCTCTTGCCGTTTTCTTAGCTCAAGTAGTTTCCTTGTGAATCCATTTTGATCTTTAGTTAGCGCCGCCTTGGACCTTAGCTCTACCATGCAAGCTCTCGGTACCTAGTTTCTATTGTTAGATTTCCGGCCAGAACTGTAGCTCGTTAGTTAACCGTTAATAATCGCCAATTAGTACTAGTAAATGATAATCAGGTTACTTCCTTGCTAAAGATAGTTTAAACTGATAAATTTTATAAGTATTTCATCAACTCCAAATCCAGTGAAGTATTTTTGTTAGTAATAGTTGCTACTGTAATCTGGACCGACACTCTCTTATCTCTGTTGCTTAAAAACTTGTTAAATTAAATCACTTGCACATTAATAGCTTTAATCTTGCATAGTTTACGTAAAGTTTAGTTGAACTCTAACTAAATCAAAACATTCACTAAGTTCACTTAGAAAATAGAACACTACTTTTGTAATCTTGTCATGCATCTTTTCACTTCCACTTTGATGAACCATGGAAGTCCTATTCGCCCGATCTTTCGATGAAAAGATAAATTTGGTACTAGTCGCTCAACTCTCACGATCTCGCTCACGAACTCACAAGGCTCGAAACCACGCAATCGTTGATCTCGCCGACAAGTCGTTATCAACCATGCACGAATACCCGGATGACCTGACCACGAAGGTCGATTCCTGCATACACCGAGGAAGCACGCAAGAAGGAGATAAAAGGCAATCTGAAATTGCAAATAGGAATTGAAATATTTGAATTGAGTTGGGATTCTGAATAAGGATCTTGACTGGGTGGTCTAGTCGACACACGCAGAAGATACAAGTTGCAACGAAGGCAAACTAAATATAAACGAAATCCAAGGAAACTAGAGGGGGTGCGGCATCCTTAAATAGGGGAGGAGTCACACATCTAATAGAACTAAGTGGGTGGTACTATTCATGTGGTACTGTTCACGTAAACAGTACCATGGTGAATAGTGTGTTCAAAGTGGTTGGCTCATATAGGCCAAGTTAGCCCATTCATTACATAGCCCAATTTGGCCCAAATAGATGACAAAGCACCTTCTTTTGATGATTTTGGTGTGTACGAAAGGAATTGGGAGGTGAGGCTAGATCCGTTGGAAAGAGGACGAAATAAGCTTTCCATCAAGTACTCGTGGACCTCCAACGGACCCCGTATGTGAAAGTTATGCACGTTTGAAGTCGGTGCTATCTCCGGAGGCCGAACTAGATTCCAAAACGTATCCAGCTTGAACTCTTGCTTGGCACGTGGAGTAGCACCATAACATGTAGACATAGTACCATGACATGTAGACATAGTACCATGGCATGTAGATGTAGCACCATGGTATGTAGACGTAGCTTGTACAATTGGGTAATATGGCATTGCAGTAGCCGAAAGTTCTCTCGGAGAAGATGTGGTTGAAGTAGATGATGCAGTGTAGCGGGTCGAAGTAGTGGTTGCATCCTTAGGGTCGATGTCCTCATCATCCTCCCTTTCTTGAATTTGAGTCGTCCTCGACTCATTCGTTTTCTCCAAGTCATCACTCTCCTGCAAAAAGTTAGTAGCAAAAGGAGGCAAAGAAACAAGCATTTCTTATAATGGACACTGAGATTCTTTGCAAATCATAGCATGGCATTCATATTCATGTTTTTCAATATCAATGCAATCAGATTTTGTAGCTAACATAACAGGAGCTTTCAATTCAATTTCACTTGGAGCTATAATTTTATGATCAACTTTTGTCTTCTCCTTCCTTGTTCTCTCAGTTCTTTCTAATTCATCATTTAACATGGCAGCAGGAGACATTGGAAGCAAAGTGATTTTCTTTTCCTTATAAATGAAAGTATAATGATTAGATCTACCATGATGTTCAGTATATCTATCATATTGCCAAGGTCTACCTAATAATAACGAGCATGCTTGCATAGGTACGACATCGCAATCAATATAATCATGATATGATCCAATAGAAAAATGTACGCGCACAAGTTTAGTCACCTTCAACTTACCACAAGAATTCAGCCATTGAATGTAGTAAGGATGAGGGTGTTGAGTTATGGTCAAGCCAAGCTTCTCGACCATGTCGGTACTAGCAAGATTGTTGCAACTTCCGCCATCGATGATGACTTTACATGAATGTTCCTTGATGACGAACTTCGATTGAAACAAAGTTTGGCATTGATGTTGTTCAGCAAGCTCCATTTGAGTACTTAGCACATGCTAGACAACTAGGCTTTGGTACTGATCAGATGCCTCATGGCCTAATTGTTCTTCCTCAGTTTCATCACCTGCACTGTTAGTTGCAACCAAAACATGTTCTTTCTCAATATCGCTAGCAAAAGTGTACTCACCATTGTCCTTGATAAGCAAAGCTCGCTGAGTTAGACAATCGAGCATCAAGTGCCCAAATCATTTGCAACGGTGACATTGTACATCTCTGGATCGCCCCTGTAGAAGCAACGAAAGAAGCACTTTTTGTGGGAACTTGTACCTTTGCTGATTTATTTGCCTCAGGGACATGTGCAGGAGCAGCAAGGGGCGCATGGCTTTAGGAGGGTGCATCACGACCAGGAGTGGAGGACGGTGCCATGTGTTGTTGCTACATTGGCCGACCTGCAAAAGATCCTCCAATATTGACCCTAGAGCGAGATTGTCAACCCTGCACTTCTCTTTCAGCTTTGCAATCAAGATGGAATAAACGGGTGATAGAATTATATTCTTTATAATCTAAAATATCCTGAATTTCACGGTTTAAACATCCCAAAAATCTAGCTATCTTAGCATCTTCAGTTTCTTCTAAACCACAACGTAACAAACCAGTTTGCAATTCTTGATAATAATCCTCTACAGAACTACTACCATGTCTTAAGCGTTGCAATTTATTAAGCAAATCGCGAGAATAATATGAAGGCACAAATTTAGCTCGCATAACTCTCTTCATAGAATCCCAAGTTCTAGGTATGTTTCGTTCATTACGGCACAATTCATCCCACCAAATAGAAGCAAAATATGTGAACTCACTAGTAGCAGCTCTAACCCTTTTATTGTTAGAAAATTCATGGCATGCAAATTTTTGGTCTATGACTAACTCCCATGTGAGATAAGCATTAGGATCATATTTACTAGCAAAAGGAGGCATAGTGAATTTAATTTTACCAAGTGAATCATTACGTTCACGCATCGTCGGGACCCAAAATATGAAATTTCGACTCTCGTGTATCGCACTAGTCCAGATCACGCTAGTGCACACAAGTGACAACATCGGTGAAATATCAATTCAATATACAAAGATAACTAATACATAGGCAAATTCAATAAATATCAGAGTAAAGACCTTAAGGTCAAAGCTTACAATTAATGCCTCAGAAGGCGAAAAGCTCAATGAAGATGCAGCGGAACGAAATGGGATAACTCCAGTGAAACCCATCCATATGCCCATAGGCAATCGGTGGGTTCGCGACCTAGTTCTCCACGATCCTTGAAGTAGACCTTGTTGACTGGCGATTCCTTCAGTTCTGCTTGATTCGTCAAAGCAAGCGTGAGTACACACCGTACTCGCAAGTCATACCACAGAAATGCAATTATACATGTAGGCTTATTCCAAGGGAATGGCATTACGTGGTTATTTTGCGTAAATGCAACATTTGCAATTGAATACAAATAATAGATTGAAAGCAAGTAAAACAAATAGATAATCATAATTTAACAATTTGATTTCACAAAGACACACACATTTTAAACAGATTATTCACATAGCCATATGATTTAGATCACACAGCTCCTTCCCACACGCTTTATGAAAATCTACCCCTAGTGTGAAATCCCGAGCATTGTCCATGATCATGACGCGGCTATTCGAATAGATTAAATTACACTCTGCAGAGTTTGTACACTTTACCCACAAGATATAACTAGTGTAGCTAGCACTAATCATAACAAAGCATTTCAGAAATTCATCTTACTATGCTAGGCCCGTCCCATAACAGGCATGTGGTCGTACAGATGGGGCTCAGTTCAATGGCGCACATGGTGAGGTCCTTAATTTACCAAGGCAAGACTACCACATGCTAACTACAAATCCCTATGCACACAGCTTATAAAGCCCATGCACACAGCTCCACCAAAAATAGCACACAGCTTATAAAGCCCATGCACACAGCTCCACCATATCACACAGTATCCACCCCCTTGCCTCAGTCCAAATCCTTTTTACCACCCGGTTGATTTAAGTGCAACACATGCCACAAAGACACATAGTACACACAGATTATTATAAGATTGCATATTCACTTAGTCAGGTTAATAAATACAGTCTCACATGAATAAGTGATTCGTGGCATGGCTAAGCAATCTACTCGTACTAACCAACCCACGTTGGTGCTACAATATTTACCAACTAAATATCAACTAGGGTGAAAAAGGAAAGCTCCTTCTTCTTCAACTCTTCCAACAGCGTCGAAGTCTACTCGCAAACGAAGCACAAAAACAAAATAAATAAATAACAGAGGCAAAAAAACTCCAAAAAAATAAATAAAAATCTCCATTAAGTAGATCTTCATTTTAGACGAATTTAGAAATTTGAATGGGCTGATTTGGAGTTAGGATGCAAAAGTTATGAGGTTTGGAAGTTCGAATCTAATGAAAACCCTAAAAATGAATTATGCGAATTTCCCGAATTATTTCTTAAAAGAAAAACCCGGATTATTGCGCAAGCGTGACATCAGCAAGGGATTTCCGGGAATTAAAAGAAATAAAATAAAATCTGACATGTGGGACCCACATGTCAGAGGCACGGCTCACGGTGGACTAAGTCCACCGAGCCTTTGGATCTGGGCCGGCCTGGACTGCCACGTGGGCGCTCACGTGGCGGCTGACACGGCGCCAAGTGGGATGACACGCAGGCACAGAGGCTGAGGTGGCCGGGTGACTCGGCGTCCACGTCGACGGGAACGACAACGGCATGCATCGACCCAATGGTCACCGGCGAACAATGACTGTCACGGGAATGGGTGGTATAGGCGTGTAGCCGAGGTTATTGTGCACCTAGCGAGGTAGCTCGGGTGGTCGGGGTGACGGTGGTGGCCGGCGGTGAGGTTCAAGTGGCGGCGAGGCTCGGGTTTTGTTTGACGAGCGCCCGGCGAGGGATTAGCGTCGGAAAGGGTCCAGGAGGTAGAGGAGGTGATGGCGATCTCGATGGCGTGCTCCACGATGACGCGCGGCGGCGGTGGTGGCGTGTCGAAGAAATCCCACCGGCGGCGAAAACCCTAAAGCTCGAATTGGCGGCGTCGCGAGGCTCTCGGGTGGAATTGGTTTAGGGTTTGCGATCGAGGCAAAGGCGGCAGAGGGTCCTTTATAGGCACTGAGGCGAGCTCGAGGTGGCGAGCGGCGGCGGGATCAAAACAACCCAAACGAGTCCGCGACGTAGTAGGAGATAGGGACGATTTCAAGTTCAAAATCGCTTGAAATGAGCGCGAGAGATAGGGCTTCTAGAAGAGATCATCCGCGCACAAAATCGGGCCGCTTATGATATTGTCGGACGAGCTTTTGAAGCAAAGAATGGCGACGCGGCCTTCATGGCGAGAAGAGGCCGAGTCGGAGACGACGACATCAGAAGCGGCCCACGCCGAGAGAGAGGCGAGGCGCTGCGCTGGGCGGAGATCAAGCGCCAGCGTTGATCCAACGACGAGGAAGGATGGGCGAGTGGGCTTCTTGCGCATGAAAGGGGATTGGGCCGAGATTCGCCCGCACAATTTAGGAGATTTTAATAGCGTTTCCATTTTAGAAAATACTGAGAATTCAAATAAGCAATAGAAATTAGCAAATGAACTTGAAAAAATTCTAGAAAATATATCCAAGCACATAGAATCCAAATAAAATAGTTTTGACTATTGTTCATGTTGACTTTAGTCATATTAAATTGTTTTGTTACGCAAGGTTCAATATTAAGCTTTTGAATTAAATTCAAATAAATCCAAATGGTGAATTTTCTCACTACAACTATTTAAAAGATTTTTAAAGCTCTGAAAATTGGGATGTTACAAACCTCCCCCCCCCTTAAAGGAATCTCGACCCCGAGATTCAGGCTATCTGGAGAAAAGGCTGGGGAACTCGGCTTTCAACTCTTCTAACAACTTTTGTCATAGTTTATCTCTGATGTAATTCCTTCTGAAATTGGCTGATCCGGGGTATCCAGTCAAACACAAACTTGACTTCTAATACAGTTGCATGCTGTATAGATTATTTGCAATGACAATCGCATACTCTCTTGTGGATATGGACATTATCCAATGGTTAGATTCTTCAACCATTTACGGATATCTTACTGCTATGCAAAATGATCAGTTGGAATTCAATATCACATTCCATGGTTATGGCTCTACGGCCTTCAAACAGCATAACTCAAAGCTTGATTACTCAACTAGTCCACTAGTCGGGACCCAAAAATACAATTCTGGACCCTCTGTGTATATTGCACTAGTCCAGGATCACGCTAGTGCACACAGTGGCAACATCAGTGAAATATCATTTCCATATACAAAGATAACTAATAAATAGGCAATTACAATAAACATCAGAGTAAAGACCTTAAGGTCAAAGCTTATAATTAATGCCTCAGAAAGCAAAAAGCTCAATGAAGCTGTAGCGGAACGAAACGGGATAACTCCAGTGAAGCCCATCCATATGCCCACAGCAATGGTTTGGGTCTTGCGACCTAGTTCTCCACGATCCTTGAAGTAGACCTTGTTGACTGGCGATTACTTCAGTTCTGCTTGATTCGTCAAAGCAAGCGTGAGTACACACCGTACTCGCATGTCATACCACAGAAATGCAATTATACATGTAGGCTTATTCCAAGGGAATGGCATTCTGTGGTTATTTTGCAGAAATGCAACATTTGCAGTTGAATACAAATAATAGATTGAAAGCAAGTAAAACAAATAAACAATATTTAATTTTAACAGTTTGATTTCATAAAGACACACAGCCTAAGCAGATTATTCACATAGCCATATGATTTAGATCACACACCCCTTCCCACACAGCTTTATGAAAATCTACCCTAGTGTGAAATCCCGAGCATTGTCCATGATCATGACGCGCTATTCAATAGATTGTTTAACACTCTGCAGAGTTTGTACACTTTACCCACAAGGTACAATCAACCGGATCGAGTTGATCACAACAAAACCTTTCGAAACTTCATCTTAACATTGACACTCCCAAAGTGCTTACAAACCGCCATACCAAACTATACACACCGATGGTACGACACACACCGATGGACGTGGAAGCGGCGAACTGCCCATGATGCGACTACTTGGTAGCACACAACTCCGCCCTTTGCACACAAATCTAACCTACACTGAGCAATCAATGTCAAGACTCCATAACTTACTAAGTTAGGCCCGTCCCATAACAGCATGTGGTTGTACGAGAGGCCCGTTCAATGGCACACAAAGTTCATCCTTAATTGACCAAGGCAAGACTTCCATTTAAACTACAAATCTCTATGCACATAGGTTATTAAGCCCATGCACATAGCTCCACCACAATATCACCCAAGATCCACCACTTGCCTCAACAAATCCTTTCCCACCCAGCTTGGTTAAGTGCAACACATGCCATAATAGCACACAAGACACACAGCTTTTATCACATAGTTCCATAGTCACTTAGTCAAGTTAATAATTGCAACTTTATATGAACAGATGATTTGTGGTATGACTAAGCAATCTAATCGCATCTAACCAACCCACGTTGGTGCTACAATAATACCAACTATTAAATAACCAAGCTAGGGTGACAAAAGATTATGACATATCAATTAGGCAAGGAGGTTATAACAAATTGGATTATTAACTAAACCCAAAAGTATTTAAATAAATACTTAAAGTAAATGTAATAATTTGAATCAAAGTAGTTTTAGAAAACTCGATTCAACATGATCAAAGGTATAACTTGCCTTGCTAGCGATGACAATCTTATTTAGACTTTAATCTTCTACTTCCTCGATCTTGACTCCTTCTTGATCAAGACTTCTCAAAGATCAACGCTTACTCGCAACAAGCAAATAAACTAAATAAATAAACAACAGAGAGCAAACAAACTCCAACAATTAAATAATAATCTCAGATAAATAGATATTGAATTGAGATGAAATTAGGAATTCAGATGAACTCAATTGGAGTTCGATTGAAAGGATATGACTCTCGAAAGAATCACAAGAAATGATAAAGTTGCGAGAGAAAAGAATATTCAGAGAATATTCCTATGGATTAAATATAATGAGTTAGAGGCTTACAAGTGGGGTCCACTGGTAAGTGAGAGAGGACAAGGATAGTGAATGACATGTGGGGCCAATTGGATTTCAGAAATTAAATGAATTTCCGAAAAGGAATAATGGGTGACAGGAGGGACCCATTGGATAAAAAGGGTTTTCCAGAATTAAATTAATTCCAGAAAATAGGATTTAGGGTTGACATGTGGGCCACTGGTCTATGAACCAGGTCCACGGAGATAGGCTAGTCCATAGTGGACCAAGCTCAAGAGCTAGGGTTTGACTAGTTGACTGACATGCGGGACCCGCATGTAAGAGAGAGACTAATCTAGGGTTTCTAATTTGGTGGATGATATGTGGACTATTGATCCATAGACCAAGTCCACAATCTAGGGTTTAAGGTGCACGGAGGAATGGGTTCAAAGAACAGGACTGACAAGGTGGGGTCTAGATGTCATAGAATAGGTTCTTGGTGAACCCGATCTATACGGTTCAGTTTTAGGGCTAGGGCTAGGAGCATGCCACGTAGGTGCTGAAAATGTGGGACCGGCTCGGCATAGGCTTGGTTCACATGAACCAAGTCCATACGATTTGGTTTAGGGTTAGGGTTACGGGTATGCCACGTGGGCGGCTTAGGCGGCGCAAGGTGGCGGCAACGTGGCGTGCACGGAATCGACGACGAGGATGCGACATGTGTACATACACCGAAGTGGCGAGGATGGAACAGCGACGTGGCATGGCATTAAGCAAAGGGCACAGGCATGGTCCTGATTCGGACCTAACGTGCGGGACCCACTCGCCATAGTGACCAAGGAGAGAAGAAGGAGCAGGCCCACATGGAAGAGATAGACCCGAGGGGGTGGCCGCTATGTGTCGCAAGGTGGCAGTGGCACGGTGACAACAGGGCAGTGAGGTGGCACTGGGTGACATGGCGATGTGGCATAACCAAAAGAAAACCAACAGAGGGCAGCATCACCGAGAGCAAGGAGCTTAAAGGAACCTACTATGGCGTAACAGGGCATGGCGGATTTTTAGAGTTAGATGGCAAAGCAAGGGCTAATCCAAGAATTAACAGAGAGCATAAATATTAGGAAAATAATACATGCCTTAGTTTAGAAACAACAGGGAACCGAACACATCTCCTGAACACATACGTATACACATACATGAACAACATACATGAACAGCATACATGAATAGGGACAGAGGGAGGTGGCAGTCATGATCGTCTCGGGTTGGCGTCAACAGCGACGAGCGGCGGCGCAGGGGCGTCCACGGGATCCACGGCGGCAGCGGCTCGGCTCGGAGGTGGGACGACGCTCCGGATCGGGAGGCTTCACCGATGAAGAATGGCAAGAAGGGAGAAAGAGGAGCGGAGGTCTCACCGGCGAACGAGGAGGAGCTCGGGGCGACCCAATGATGGCGGCGGCTCAGGTTGGAGGGGGATGGCGCTCCAGCGACAGCTTGAAGATGGCGTCCATGGGTGTCGAAGGTGGCGTTGGTGCGGACGAGAGGCGCCGTCATGGCGGTTGAGGCGCGCAAAGGCGGCGCTTAAGCGCGGCGCGCTGCCCAATCCGGCAAAAAGCGCGTGGTGCGACGGCGGCGGCTTCTAGGCATCAGAGGCGGCGCCCTTTATAGCACCCCTGGGGAGGCGTGCGAGCGGCGGACTCAAAGGCGGCGGTGGTTGCGCATCCGGTCGATACGCTGCGTCGCGTATAGGCGGCGATCGCGAAGCGGGCCTAGGGCGTCTGGTATTAGGGTTCGGCGGAGAGTCGTGCGTGCACGCTCGGGACTTCAAGGCGGTGGCGACACGCAGCGATGGCGGCCACGCATCGCGGCCGCGCCCGCGACAAAGCGGCGGCGCAAGGCGCAGACGACTTAAGGGCGTCGCGTTTAGGGGGGCGGTGGCTTCGCTAGCAAGCGCCCGGGTTGGATTTAGGTTAGGCGGCGAGCTTGCTTTGGGTCAAGCGGGCTGGACCGGCCGAGCGGAGGAGAGGCGAAGTGGGCGATCCAATTCGCCCACGGAAGGTTAAAGGATTTAACGAATTTCCGAATTAAGAAAAAGGATGGAAATTCAAAAGAGGTCAAATAAATAGCAAACAAATCCAGAAAAATCCAAGAAAATACACAAAAATTCCTTGGAGCACAAGGAACCCAACTAAGACTGATTTTATTTAAATTGATGTTTAGATTAGTCAAATTAAATGTTTTAAGTTTAGGAAATTCCCAGCAAGCTTTATTAATTCAAATAAAATTGGCGAAATTTTCCAGAGACCTAAACTAATCAAAAGATTTTTGAAAAGCCAAATTTTGGGGCGTTACAAACACCTCTGTCGGGACCCAAAATTACACTTCCTTTTTCCAGAAATCACACTTGCTAAACTTAGCATACAACTGATGCTCTCTGAGCTTCTCTAGGATTAATCTCAAATGCTCTGCATGTTCTTCTTCTGACTTGGAGTAAACCAAAATATCATCAATGAATACAACTACAAACTTGTCCAAATATTCCATGAATACCTTATTAATCATGTTCATGAAATAGGCAGGGGCATTAGTCAGGCCAAAGGACATGACTAAGAACTCATAATGTCCGTACCGCATTGAGAAAGCGGTCTTAGGTATATCCTTGGGACAAATCTTCAATCGATGGTAACTTCGATCGCAGACGATCTTCAAGAACACTCTGCTCCTTTCATCCGGTCGAGCATGATCATCTATCCGGGCAATGGGTACTTATTCTTGATAGTGACTTCATTGAGAGACCGGTAGTCGATGCACATTCTCATGCTTCCATCCTTCTTTTGATGAACAAGACCGGCGTTCCCCATGGCGCATTTAACTAGGCCTCACAAAACCTTTCTCCAAAAGTTCTTCTATTTGCTTCTTCATTTCTACCAACTCATCGGCTGGCATCCGATAAGGTCTCTTCAAGATTGGTGCTGTCCCTGGCACTAGATCGATGATAAACTCGATGTCACGATCCGGTGGCATTCCTGGTAATTCTTCTGGAAACACATCTGGATACTCTTGGACAACGGGCACGTCTTCCAAAGCGACGGTCTTCAGGCTATTGACTAGCAGATGTCCATTACGCACTGAGGTAGCTAGAAACTCCACTTTGTTTCCTTTGATATCCTCGACTGTAACGGCTCTTCGGCCACAATCTAGCACGGCTTTGTGCTTGGTTAACCAATCCATGCCAAGGATGACATCTATGGTTTGGGTGTCTAGAATAACTAGGTTAGCTAGAAACTCAACTCCAGCTATGAGTAACTTAGCCCCTAAACAACCCATATTAGAACTTAGCTCTGCTCCAGGCGACTGGACTAACAGAGTACGCTTAAGATGCATAACTTCCAATTTGTTCTTAGTTGCAAAATTTCCAGAAACAAACGAATGCGAAGCTCCAGAATCAAACAGAACGGATGCAGGTACTGAATTTACTAGGAACTTACCCAGTACGACGTCTGGTGCTTCCTGGGCTCCTTCCAAAGTGACGTGATTAACACGACCTCTGACAACTGACTGAGGCGTTGCTTCTGGTTGACTGGTTCCCTGAGAAACTCCTTAGTTGCTCTGCACTGGGGTCTTGGTAAGTGTTGCTCCGAGGTTGAAGCGGACTGGAGTGATAGTTCCCTTTTGAGGACACTGATTGGCAAAGTGACCTGGTTGACGGCAGTTGTAACACACTCTGGTTTCACTCTGCCGGATGTTGTTCCCTGGGGTGGGGTTGACTGGTGTAGGGTTGCGAGGATTCTGAACAAAAGGACGAGGTGCTGAAGGCGGTGCAGGGGTCCTGAAAGAACTCTGCGGCTGGAAACGATTAAACTGCTGTGGCACTACCCTTGCCCTCTGCTGTTGTGGCTGGTGGCTTCCCTGTTGAATCATCCTACGCTTGCGGTGGTCCTCCAGTTCCTTGCATTTGTCCTCCATGACCAAGGCCTTGTTAATCAACTCCTGGAAATCCGGGAAGGTGTGGGCAAGCAGATTGACCTGCAGCCCTGAGTTCAATCCCTTCAAGAAACGACTCTGACGAGCCTTGTCAGTAGCGACGTCCTCTGCAGCATAGCGAGCTAACTGCGAAAACTTATTCAAGTAATCAGTCACTGTCATAGCTCCTTGCTTAAGAGCACGGAACTCATCTTTCTTTAAATCCATGATCCTTCAGTACATGATATCGGGCGAAGGTCATGGAGAATTTTTCCCAAGTGATATTCTATGGTGCTTCATACGCTGCGCAGAAGTTCTCCCACCACTCAGCAGCTATTGTAGGATCAAGGATAACCGACTAGAGGGGGGTGAATAGGAGGTTTTTAAACTTTTTTTTAACAAATTAACAATTTATCCAATTAATAACTTAGTCTAAACAAGTTATACTTCTAGGTAAACAAGATAATCACAATAATATGCTAGAGATATAAGTGCGGAAAGTAAAGACTAGAAGTAACCACAAGGACACGGCGATGTTTTTCCCGTGGTATCGAAGACTTGCCGGTCTTCACTAGTCCACGTTGAGGAAGCTTGACGCCTCAAGCGGCTCCACAATTAAGCCTTCCCTCAAGTCACTATGGTTGTTCTTCCTCCGCTCCGGAGATGGTGAACACCGAACCACTCACAAGCTTGCACCGGCCTCTTCACAATCTTCTTGAAGAGATCACCGTGCTCTCCGCTGGCCGCCTAGGAGTGCGGCAACACTCCAAGAGTAATAGACCAAGGTCTTCGCTGATCACACTTCAAGTGCAAATGGATCAACTAAGAGAATGAATGCACTTGAATGAATCTCAACAACCTCACAATGAATGCACAAGAGTGTTTTGAGTGTTGAGTGGGTTATGGGCTCTCAAAGCTCTATGGATGTTCAATGAACTCTTCCCTATCTTGACTTGAGCAGTTGGGGGGGTATTTAAAGCCCTCTCAAACAATTGTGACCGTTGGGCACGAAATCCCCAACTCTCAGCCAAAATCGGAACGACCGCAGGCAAAGCTCCGGTCGTACCGCTCTTAGGTCAACACACTGTGAACGGCTAGAACAGATACTAAAAATAGATTTAATAGCCGTTGGATACCCGGTCGAACGACCATGTAAACGTCGCGACGTCCGATTTCCGGCCGTATCTGCTACAACGAAAGCGAACGATCATTAGCGAGGGTTTCGCAATTTGCTCAAGATTTGCAATGGTTCTGGAATTCTTGAACCGGCATATAAAAATCGGAATGACCGCAGGCCGGTACGACCGTTCCCAAAAACGGAACGTTCAATTTCCAGAAGAAGTTCTGAGCAGATTTTACACTTGTTTTGTTTTTATTGAACCGGCTCATAAAAATCGGAACGACCGCAGAACGGTACGACCGTTCCCACAAACGGAACGTCCGATTTCCATGAGAAGCTCTGAGGCAATTTTGCAACGCTTTTGTTTTTATTGAACCGCCAACTAATTTTCGGAAAGACCACAATGCGGTACGACCGTTCAAGAACCCGGTCGTTCCGCCAGAACACTTAGTTGGCTGTTCTCTTCAAAATGCGGTACTACCGCCACAGTGAGTCGGTCATACCAAGACATGATGCGATCAAGATGCATAATCAAGCAGACTACCGATTTTGAGCGTAAGTATTTAAAACTTTCCAATTTTAATTTTCGCTTTAAAGTTAAATGCATGCATGATCCTAAATTGATCCATATGACACAAGAAAATGCTATCAAGCTACTAGCCATGATCCATCTTAATAGTACGGCGCTTATCCTATAATCCGTCTTCCAACCAAACTCCTAAGACCGGTAAAATAGAAAAGGAACCTAGACTAATTGTACCTTGCCTTTAAGCCTTGTGGATCTTCATTTTCACCTTTGGCATGCATCTTTTCGTCAACAAGTTCACCAATGGGACTTAACCTTGTAAATACTTAATAAACTTGTTAATCCCATATTCACATATTGTCATTAATTACCAAAACAATTTTTAGGGGCCTAGATGCTTTTCAATCTCCCCCTTTTTGGTAATTGATGACAACACTAACAATATGTGAGAAAGATTGGTTTGAATATACCATAATTGTATATTCTATTTGTGGCTTAACAATAAAACAATTCTTGTAATAAGCATGAGAGAATGTAAGAGAATTATTTTCTTGTTAAGTCTAATTTCAAAAAGAAAGCTCCCCCTAAACATGTGCATAAAAGATAGAACAATTTGTAGAAAAAGTGAGAAATTTGGGCGGAGTTTCTTTAGCAAATTTTAACTCGAGGAAATGCAATAGTAAGATATAACGATAAGTAAGATTGCATTTAAGATAATAACAAAAGCATCCAACAAGTTCAACAAGTTAAAAGACGATAGTTAAACTATTATAAGCACATAAGTTCAACATTACATAATAAGTCCATATATAGCAAAAGCTTGCGCTTGCTCCCCTAAAGCTATGTCTTCTATATCTTTTCACTTCTCTCCCTTTGGCATCAAGGTACCAAAACGACTCGAGATAGTGGGATCTCGAGAAGGAGGGACATCGCCTGAGCAATCGGGTCTGGCAGGAGTAGGAGTCGGGTCCTGAGGAGGAGGGATAACATCCTGAGAAACTGTGACCAGGGGAGCAGAGTCCTGAGTAGCGGTGACCTGCTCTGGAGGAGGAGCTGAAGGAGTAGGTGCTGGATCAGAAGAGGAGGTCTCTAAAGCTGAAGCTGAAGCCTGAGTCATGACCTCGGTGACTGGAGCTGGAGAAGCAGCAGGAGCAGGAACTGTATCCTGAGGTGTAGGTGATGTAGCCGAGGCGGAGGAGGGACAGAGGCATGAAAGATGGCACGGAAATAGGAGGCCGTCGAGTGAAACGCTGTGGTGTCTTCAAAATCCCTTCTATGTCAGTCATGCTGTCTACCAGTGCAGCCATCCTGTTATGAGTCTCATCGAAGAAGTCATTCTGAGTCTGCTCCATCTCAAGTAATCTCCCTCGAGTCTCACGCTGAAATTCAGCCTGTTCAGCCTTTATTTCTTGCAAAGAACTAAGAATGAGTTGCTGATTCTGAAGAATCTGTGCAATAGAGCCTTCATTGATACTGGGATCAGCAGTAGGCACTGCCTCAGCGATGGGATCATCCTCAGTAACCTGTCGAGGAGGAACACTGTCGCGTGGTCTATAGGATTTATGAACTGAACCAAGACCACCATGATATGTTATCTTCTCAGAAATCAGAGCCATAATATAGGGTGCATAGTAAATTCTCTTGACTCTATCATTCTTAGATGAAACTATGCCCTGAAGGATAACATCCACAACATCAAATTTTATGCCTCGCATAATATGATCTATAATGTTCCAAGCATGTCCCCTCCCCTGATAGCATCAAAATTGCCGCTCTTAGGATAAAAGGTGTGATTGATAATTCTGTTAATTATGCTCGGCAATGGCTTAAGTCCGGTGATGGTTCCTAACTTGACTTTGACATTTGAGTCATAATAATCATTCCAAGCATGAGCAAGTAAAGCTGGACTATCAAAAATTTTCTCCCAAGTACTGGATCTTACTCTTAAGATTTGCTCAAATTCTTCATTTGTGCTTTGCAAATCTCTAGCCACAGAAATCCACCTAAAGGACTGTAGATCAGCTGACACATGAACGGTGGCATAAAACTGACGAATAAGCTCATCATCATAGTTATGCTTTAAAGCCACAAGGTCGTGAAGACCTACATCATAGAACTTCTGATAAACTCCACTGTATTTGTCCAAATCATTTAAGTGAGTCCACTTAATCCACTTATGATCAGCAAATTTTATGTTTCTTCCATAAAGTTGCTCATAAACTTGCTCTTGAAAGAGAGTATGAAACCTTGGATTTACCGAGTCAGATTTGAGAAGATATTGATTGACATGCCTTTTTATTGCGTAGTCATCCACTGAAAGAAGTCTCAAATCCTGTGGAGGTGGTGGAGAATCTCCTAAGTTGTCAAAGGTACCATCTCGAGAATATGGAGAGTCAGGTTCAGAGCGAGTCTCATTATCTGAAACATATTCCTCATCCTCTTCAGTTTCAGATGCTGGAGCTGGCCCTTTTCCTTTGCCATGCACGACCTTCTGACGGACTGAACGAGATTGCTGCGTTGGAGCTGTCCAACGACGAAGCTGAGGAGTTGACCAACAGAGCGCAGAGATTGAGGAGATGACTGTCCTCGAGGAGGTCCAACGGATTTGCGAGTCGCAACCCTCATCCTAGGCATCTTTAGAAACAGAGAATAGGTTACAAGATAATCAAAGGAATGATTGGAATCGAATTTAGTTGAAAAGAAATGACATTTCATTTTTGATCAGACAATCGGTCGTCATGCCGTTCATTGGCCGATGCGATCAAGATCGCGATCGCATCGCACTCAAGAACCCGCTGTTCGATTATCCTAACCGAAGTTCTAGGGCTTTTAAATCTTGCATATTTTGGTGTTTTTAATGGATTGAATCCAAGGAGCCGATGCTTAATCATCATAATACACCAAAATACGCCTTTTACCCAACTAGAATCTCATAAATTCATCACATTTCAACAAAACCCTAAATGGATAACCTAGGGTTCCAAAAGTAGATAAACGCTAATTAAACAACGCTTTCACCTTGAGATCGGAGGAGATGAACCCGGAGAGGCTTCCAATACGAAGAAACAAAGAATTTTGGGAGATTTGGAGTGGATTAGAAGCGGGTTTGGAAACGCACGCAAAAGTGAGAGAAGGAGAAAAGAAACGGTCGTGCTGCTCGTGGGTTAAAGAGAGAGAGAGAAAAAGAAGCGCAACCGCAAAGGAGTTATAATTCTCATTCAAACTGTCGCGGTCGTCACCGACCAAATGCCGCCGGTCGTTCAAGACTTTGTCCGTATGCAGTTGTTATAACGCCGTCGTATCAAGACAAATGGCGTTCCGCCACAGATAACTACTGATCGTTCCGATTATCCTGGGAACTTCTGGATTTTCTAGGAATTTAGATTATTTTGCAAATGATCCCTAGTTTTGCACACAAATAAATATCATTAAGGATCATTGTGCATAGAATAGACTATTGTCTTTTAAGAAACATAATTTTTATGAACATAGCCAATTTTAATAAAGATTTGGGAATTATTTTCATAAAATACTCAAAAATCATTAATTGAAACGCATAACATGAGGCAAGAGTTCACACAACATTTGAAAAATCTATGACATTTAACTCATTTCTCAATTTGCAAAAGCGGCCTTCATCTAAAGGCTTGGTGAAAATATCCGCTAATTGGTCCTCGGTTCTTATGTGGCTAATCTCAATATCTCCCTTGCTCACATGATCTCTCAAGAAATGGTGACGGATATCTATATGCTTGGTTCTTGAGTGTTGAACAGGGTTATTAGCAATTTTCACGGCACTATCATTGTCACACAAAAGAGGCATTTTATCAAATTTTATTCCATAATCCATCAATGTTTGCCTCATCCATAGCAATTGAGCACAACAACTTCCTCATGGAAACATATTCGCTTTCAAGAAGGATAATGCTACGGAGTTTTGTTTCTTGGATGACCATGATACTAAAGATCTTCCTAAGAATTGACAACTACCCGATGTGCTTTTTCTATCCACTTTGCAACCCGCATAATCTGAATCCGAATATCCAATTAAATCAAATTTAGCACCTTTCGGGAACCAAAGGCCAATGCTAGAGGAATGCTTTAAATATCTTAGTATTCTTTTAACCGCCATTAAGTGACACTCTTTTGGAGATGCTTGAAAGCGTGCACACATGCAAACACTAAACATGATATCGGGCCTAGATACGGTAAGATAAAGCAAGCTACCAATCATAGATCTATAAAGCGTTAAATCTATTGGTTTACCTCCTCATTTAGATTAAGATGACCATTTGTAGCCATGGGAGTCTTGATGGGCTTTATGCCTTCCATGCCAAACCTTTTGAGTAAATCCTTCACGCACTTGGATTGACTTATGAAAGTCCTATCTTTGAGTTGCTTGATTTGAAGTCCAAGGAAGTAGCTTAATTCTCCAATCATGGACATTTCAAATTCCTAGACATCATATCACCAAACTCTTTGCAAAAATCTTGATTAGTAGACCCAAAAATGATATCATCAACATAAATTTGACATACAAAGAATTCATCATCTAAAACTTTAGTAAATAGAGTTGAATCAATTTTCCGATTTTAAATCCTTTTGAGACTAGAAAATCTCTACATGCGTTCATACCATGCTCTAGGAGCTTGTTTAAGACCATAGAACGCCTTGGAGAGTTTATAGACATGATTTGGATTTTAGGATCTTCAAAACCGGGAGGTTGCTCAACAAAGACAAGTTCGGATATTTCACCATTTAAGAAAGCACTTTTAACATCCATTTGAAATAACTTAATATCAAAGCATGATGCAAAAGCAAGTAATATTCGAATTGATTCAAGTCTAGCTACGGGAGCAAAGGTTTCACCAAAATCCAAACCTTCGACTTGTGAAAACCCTTGAGCAACTAATCTTGCCTTGTTCCGAACAACCAAACTATTCTCATCTTGCTTGTTTCTAAAGACCCATTTTGTACCAATAACATTGTGTTCTTTAGGTCGATCCACCAATGTCCAAACTTCATTTCGTGTGAAATTATTGAGTTCTTCATGCATAGCATTCACCCAATCCGGATCATCGAGTGCTTCTTCTACATGCTTTGGCTCAATAGAGGAGACAAACGAGTAATGTTCACAAAAAGAAGCAACACGAGAGCGAGTTTGAACACCCTTACTTACGTCACCCAATATTTGATCTATTGGATGATCCTTTGCAATTGCATTGTGAATCCTTGGTGGTTGGTTGGATGGTTGATTATCTTCATTAACATTTTCCTCACTAAGTTGAACTTGACTTGTATGAGATGAGTGTGGTTCAACTTGAGTGGAGGATGTTGGATCATCTTCGGGCTTGACGTCACCTATTTGCATATGTTCCATTGCTTTTCTTAAGGCTTCATTGCCTACATCATCCAAGTTCTCATGCTCTTCTTGAGAGCCGTTAGTTTCATCAAATTGCACATCGTGTTTTTCTTCAACCAAACCGGAGTTTTTGTTGAAGACACGATAAACCTTGCTATTTGAAGAATAACCAAGCAAGAAACCAACATCGCAACGACTATCAAATTTTGAAAGACGAACACCCTTCTTTAAAATATAACATTTGCAACCAAAAACTCGAAAATAAGAGATGTTCGGTTTTCTTCCTACAAGAAGCTCATAGGAAGTCTTTTTCAAAAGACGATGCAAATAAAGACGATTTATGGCATGACAAGCGGTATTAATAGCTTCCGCCCAAAAGACATCGGAAGTATTATATTCATCAAGCATTGTCCTAGCCATTTCAATCAATGTACGATTTTTCCTTTCTACTACTCCATTTTGCTCCGGAGTATAGGTTGTGGAAAGTTCATGCTTTATTCCAAGTTCATCACAAAAGTCTTCAACTTTGGTATTTTTGAACTCGGAACCATTATCACTACGGATTTTCTTTATTTTGAAATCAAATTCATTTTGAGCCCTTTTTGCAAATCTTTTGAAAATCCCGGAGGTTTCACTTTTATCATCTAGGAAAAATACCCATGTGTATCTAGAGTAATCATCCACAATGACTAAACAATAGCTATTTCCTCCAATACTCTTATAGGTTGTTGGCCCAAACAAGTCCATATGTAAGAGTTCCAATGGTCTAGAAGTTGACATGATACTTTTGGAAGGATGAGAATTAGCGACTTGTTTACCGGCTTGACAAGCAGTACAAAGTCTATTTTTCTCAAACTTCACATCTTTCAAGCCAACAACTAAGTCATGTTTGAAGAGCTTTTTGAGTTGAATCATTCCAACATGAGCTAGCCTTCTATGCCAAAGCCAACCCAATGAGGTTTTTACCATTAAACAAGATTCACTTGAACCAAAATCAACCAAATAAAGATTTCCAAATCTAAAGCCTTTGAAAGCTAAAGAGCTATCACTTGCATTCGAAATGGTTACACCTTCACTAGAGAATGAACAAATTAGTCCAAGATCACAAATTTGAGCAATGGATAGCAAGTTAAAGTTTAATGATTCTACTAAAGAAACATTAGAAATGGAAAGGTCATTTGAGATAGCAATTTTACCCAATCCCAATACCTTTCCTTTGCTATTGTCTCCAAAAGTGATCTTTTCCATTCCTTGGCCATTCTCGAATGTGGTGAACATTTTTCTATCACCGGTCATATGTTGAGTGCATCCACTATCAAGCACCCAATGTTTTCCACCGGTTTTATAGTTCACCTACAAAACAAAAACATCAAGTCCTTTTAGGTACCCAAATTTGTTTGGGTCCTTGAAGGTTAGTAACCAAGGATTTAGGCACCCAAATAGCATTCTTTTTAGCGCCTAAAATTGAAGTGCCAACAAAATGAGCAATTATTTTACCATCCTTAGACCTTTTAAGCATATAGCAAGAATCATACATTCCAATGGATAGAGTCTTACCCTTAGGACAATCTTGTTGCACATGTCCTATTTCTCGGCATTTAAAACATTGCTTACCATTTTGCCTCACAAATCTTGTGGGCATGTTTGCCGGCTTCTTACCTTTCTTAAGCACATACCCAAGACCTTCCTTGTTGAATGAGCACCTTTGCTCACTCAAAAGTTTGTCAAGAGTGGCCTTCCCCTTGAAACAATTTTCCAAACTCTTACTTAGCTTGGTTACTTGTTCTTTTAGCTCATTGTTTTCATGAACAAGTCTTGAATCATTTTTCTCAACAATATTGTGATAATCATCAATATTAGAGCAACATGGGAAAGCAAGTAGATCATCACATGAGGTAGATGCACTAGTCTTAGCAATTTCTACACTAGGCATTTTATCAATGATATTGCATGTGATTCCTATATTTGAACACGATTTATTTGAATTTTCTTGGATAAGCAAGTTGTGTGCTTTCTCAAGCTCCATATAGGAATCTTTTAGAACATTGTATTCTTTACTTAAGATCTTATATTTTGATTTTTCTTTTCCAAGATATTCATTTAAATCATTTAGCATATTCATTAATTCATCATATGTTGGCTCATCATAAATAATAGATTTTACCTTATCTCCTTTTGCCATAAGGCAAGTAAGAGTGGAGTATAGCGATGAAGCTTTCTTGATGGCGATGCCAACTAGTCCCTTCTTCTTGGGGACTCTTCTTCATCGGAATCGAGTCGCTTGACTCATCATTTGAATCCCATTCTCCAATATGGGCTTCATGCTTACCACCTTTGTGAAGCTTCTTGAAAAGCTTCTTCTTGCCATTGTATTCCTTCTTTTGAATGACTTGTCCTTGTCATCCTTCTTTTCGGGCAATGAGAAGCAATGTGCCCTTCTTCTTCACAATTATAGCACCGGATGTTGCTATAACGCTTCTTGTCATTTGAGGATTGCCCTTTCTTGTACTTGTCGAAGTTATAGCTTCTATTGGGGCGTCTCTTCATGAACCTCTTCATTTTTCTCACAAGGAGTGCATACTCCTCATCGGTATCTTCTTCTTCTTCTTCTTCATCGTCACTTGATTCCGCTTTAGCCTTGAAAGCGGTGATCTTCTTCCTTGAGGAGGATGTCTCCAAGAGCTCTTCCTTGTCCTTCTTGAACAACTCATTTGTGATAAGGTTGCCCAAAATCCCCGTTGGTGTCATCCTTGTCAACTCGGGTGAGTTGAGAAATAGAGTCACCAACGTCTCATACTTGTCCGGGAGAGCCCTAAGCATCTTGCGCACAATGTCAACATCAAGAAGGTTAGTACCAAGGCCTTTGAGCTCATTCACAATGTTGTTGAGTCGTGAATACATCTCATTGATGTTTTCATGAGGCAACATCATGAATGTCTCATATTTAATCCGGTTTATGCAATTTGGCTTCTTTGACCGTGGATGTACCCTCATGGATTTCGAGAGAGTGGTCCAAATATCATGAGCACTTTCCAAATTGCTCACTCTATTGAACTCATCCGCGTTCAAAGCGCCAAAGAGAGCATTCATAGCTTGAGCATCTAAATGAGCATTACGCGTTTCTTGATCCGTGGGATGAAGTGGATCAAGAGGTATTACGTGACCCTCATTTACGATTCTCCATACGCTTGGACTCATGGCCTTTAAATAAATTGACATTCTAATTTTCCAATAAGCATAATTTGAGCCATCAAATAAAGAAGCCTTTCCTATAGCAATTCCCTCACTAGCCATCCTTTTCTCTCTTAGACGGTTAAGTCTAAATCAAAGAGAGACCAAGCTCTGATACCACTTGTAGGATCAAGGATAACCGACTAGAGGGGGGGTGAATAGGAGGTTTTTAAACTTTTTTAACAAATTAACAATTTATCCAATTAATAACTTAGTATAAACAAGTTATACTTCTAGCTAAACAAGACAATCACAATAATATGCTAGAGATATAAGTGCGGAAAGTAAAGACTAGAAGTAACCACAAGGACACGGCGATGTTTTTCCCGTGGTATCGAAGACTTGCTGGTCTTCACTAGTCCACGTTGAGGAAGCTTGACGTCTCAAGCCGGCTCCACGAATTAAGCCTTCCCTCAAGTCACTATGGTTGTTCTTCCTCCGCTCCGGAGATGGTGAACACCGAACCACTCACAAGCTTGCACCGGGCCTCTTCACAATCTTCTTGAAGAGATCACCGTGCTCTCCGCTAAGCCGCCTAGGAGTGCGGCAACACTCCAAGAGTAATAGACCAAGGTCTTCGCTGATCACACTTCAAGTGCAAATGGATCAACTAAGAGTATGAATGCACTTGAATGAATCTCAACAACCTCACAATGAATGCACAAGAGTGTTTTGAGTGTTGAGTGGGTTATGGGCTCTCAAAGCTCTATGGATGTTCAATGAACTCTTCCCTATCTTGACTTGAGCGGTTGGGGGTATTTAAAGCCCTCTCAAACACCAGTGACCGTTAGCACGAAATCTAACTCTCACTAAAATCGAACGCATCACAGTAAAGCTCGATCGTACCGCTCTTAGGTTAACACACTGTCAACGGCTAGAACAGATACTAAAAATAGATTTAATAGCCGTTGGATACCAATGAACGACCGCAGTAAACGTAAGACGTGCGATTTCCCGGCCGTATCACTGTTACAACAAGCGAACGATCATAGCGTGGTTTCGCAATTTGCTCAAGATTTGCAATGGTTACGGAATTCTTGAACGGCATATAAAAATCGAATGACCGCAGAGCGATGCGACCGCTCCCAAAAACGGAACGTCCGATTTCGTAGAAGTTCGAGCAGATTTTACACTTGTTCTGCTTTTTATTGAATCGCTCATAAAATCGGAACGACATCATAGAACGGCGACTGCTCCCACAAACGAACGTCCGATTTCCATGAGAAGTCAGGAGGCAATTTTGCAACGCTTCGTTTTTATTGAACCACCAACTAATTTTCGAAAGATCGCAATGCGCACGCACTGCTCAAGAACCCGGTCGTCCGCCGTAACACTTAGTTGGTCGTTCTTTCAAAATGCGGTACTACCGCCATAGTGAGTCTGGTCATATCAAGACACGGTACGATCAAGATGCATAATCACAGATTACCGATTTTGAGCGAAGTATTTAAAACTTTCCAATTTTAATTTTCGTTTTAAAGTTAAATGCATGCATGATCCTAAATTGATCCATATGACACAAGAAAATGCTATCAAGCTACTAGCCATGATCCCTCTTAATAGTACGGCGTTTATCCTATAATCCGGTCTTCCAACCAAACTCCTAAGACCGGTAAAATAGAAAAGGAACCTAAACTAATTGTACCTTGCCTTTAAGCCTTGTGGATCTTCATTTTCACCTTTGGCATGCATCTTTTCACAACAAGTTCACCAATGGGACTTAACCTTGTAAATACTTAATAAACTTGTTAATCCCATATTCACATATTGTCATTAATTACCAAAACAATTTTTAGGGGCCTAGATGCTTTTCAGCTATGCCCTCCATCTGATGAGTGGCATACAAAACTTTCTCGTGATCGCTGTATTGGGTGATCAGCATCTTCCTCTCAATTACGCCGGCCAATCATCGCCTTCTCTTCAAGCGAGACATGGCCAGAGAAAGTTGGCGGGCGGGTCCTCATGAATTCAGCCAACTTAGATGGTCCCTGATGACCCTGAGCAACGGGGGCTCCTCCCTGACGGTTGTTGTTGTTGTTGTTGCTCATGGCCCGTGATCCGGTTCATCATTGTATACATCATCTCGCATTTGTGCCGCCATAAAGGCTCCAAAGTTCGCAAGTCAAGAGGTGGTGCTTGGGTGGCACTTGTCCTGCGGGAGTTGATCATTCTCTTGACGCTGGGTGCGGATCCACTTGCAGCAAGCGTGGATTGAAGTCCGAACCATCTGGTTAGATAAGGTAGCAAGCACAAGATGAGTTAAGAACTAGACAGGGGAATAGATTAAACCCAACAAACACAGCTCAAGAAACTCAAATGAAATAGCCTTTATTAATAGCTTATTAGCATGGCTGCAACAAATGCCTAAGGGCCTTTGCAGCTCATACTTGCACACAGAAAATAAAGCGAACCTAAGCACACAAGCTACCGCCTAAAGGGTGACTCAAAGGAAAACTGGCTAAGCCTGACTAAACTGGAACTTAACGAACTATTCCTCGAGAAAGCCTCCAAAACCACGGGCGCGCCTCGCTGGTGTAGACTCTAAAGTGAGCAGCATCCTCGCGAATCGTTCTCGATGCCCCAGATCGGGTGTAGCCGAGCAGCGTGGTTGGGTGCAGTGGCACTGCTCTCCTCGGCAGTCAGTGCTCGCTGGTCCTCTAGCAGGCAACCTCTCGCTGGATCCTCTAGAATCTCCTCTGGGTCCTCTCGAATCTCCTCGATCCTCTTTTGGTGCTTCCGTTCCTCCGATCTTCCCTTGATCATCCTCGATCTCATGTTGACCGAGAGAGCTTGCTCTAAGATGGCGATCCTTTCCTCGGCTTCTTCCCAAGCCCGATAGGCACACCTCGCTCGTGGCGGCCATCTCTAGCGACTCCCGAAAGCAATGTGAATGCGTGCAAGATGCACCACCGTGGCATTGCCTTCCCGTTCAGATGGAAAGCGCGCAGATAGCTCCTGGCGCGGCTCGGATGGTAGCGAAGACAAGTTGTTCGCAGCTTCCGCGTAGATGTGGCAGACTCGAGTATGGCCAGCGTGATTTACTCTCGGATTCCTCTGCGTGAAGGTGATCCTCCGGACCGAGATGTCCAAAGGTCGGCTGCTCTAGTGTTCTTCCCGGCGAGACCGTTAGGCGGCACATCAAACCACGATCTCGCCCATTGACTATGTACTCGCTGCCGCGATACATTGGGCAGTCAAAGCCTCCAAGTGTCTGCAGAGTTTCCACACCGCGGCAAGTCCTCCGATGTGATCTCCAAGGTCTCAAGGTACGGCATCCGTCCAGTGCATAAGAGGTAAGAACCAAGTTAAAACAAAGGGAAAGAGGAGAGATTATAGCAATAGATGAGTCGAGAGAGATATGAGAGGAGTTAAGCAATTCATTTAATCTTGCAGGTTAATTTTCTTTTAGAAAATAATTTGGACACTTAAGCGGCCGATCTAACTAAGGTCTAGACTTACATACAAGATGGCTCGATACCACCTCTGTCGGGACCCAAAATATGCACTCGACCCTCTGTGTATATCGCACTAGTCCAGATCACGCTAGTGCACACAAAGTGATAACATCGGTGAAATATCAATTCCATATACAAAGATAACTAATACATAGGCAAATTCAATAAATATCGAGTAAAGACCTTAAGGTCAAAGCTTACAATTAATGCCTCGTATACGAACACTCAATGAAGTCATGCGATGGAACAAAACAGGATAACTCGAAGGAAACCCATCCATATGCCCACAGCAATCAATCGGTGCTTGACCTAGTTCTACACGATCCTTGAAGTAGACCTTGTTGATCATGCGATTCCTTCCGATTACTTGATTCGTCAAAGCAAGCGTGAGTACACACCGTATTCGCAAGTCATACCACGTAAATGCAATTATACATGTAGGCTTATTCCAAGGAATGGCATTCGTGGTTATTTTGCGAAATGCAACATTTGCAATTGAATACAAATAATAGATTGAAAGCAAGTAAAACAAATAGATAATCATAATTTAACAATTTGATTTCACAAAGACACACACACACTAAACAGATTATTCACATAGCCATATGATTTAGATCACACACTCCCTTCCCACACAGCTTTATGAAAATCTACCCTAGTGTGAAATCCCCAGAGCATTGTCCATGATCATGACGCTGCTATTCGAATAGATTAAATTACACTCTGCGAGTTTGTACACTTTACCCACAAGATATAACTAGTGTAGCTAGCACTAATCATAACAAAGCATTTCAGAAATTCATCTTACTATGCTAGGCCCGTCCCATAACAGGCATGTGGTCGTACAGATGGGGCTCAGTTCAATGGCGCACATGGTGAGGTCCTTAATTTACCAAGGCAAGACTACCACATGCTAACTACAAATCCCTATGCACACAGCTTATAAAGCCCATGCACACAGCTCCACCAAAAATAGCACACAGCTTATAAAGCCCATGCACACAGCTCCACCATATCACACAGTATCCACCCCCTTGCCTCAGTCCAAATCCTTTTTACCACCCGGTTGATTTAAGTGCAACACATGCCACAAAGACACATAGTACACACAGATTATTATAAGATTGCATATTCACTTAGTCGGTTAATAAATGCAGTCTCACATGAATAAGTGATTCGTGGCATGGCTAAGCAATCTACTCAGACTAACCAACCCACGTTGGTGCCACAATATTTACCAACTAAATATCAACTAGGGTGAAAAAGGATCAGGCATAACAATTACACAAGGAAGGCATAACAATTTGGAATTAACTACTACACCCAAAATATTTAAATAAATACTTGAATTAAGATGCAGAATTTGAATTAAAATACTTTTATCAAACTGGAAGCAAAATGGCCAAGGGTATAGCTTGCCTTGGAATAGGTTTAGGTGCTAGTCTTGGTCTTGGAAAGCTCCTTCTTCTTCAACTCTTCCAACAAATAAAAGTCTACTCGCAAACGAAGCACAAAAATAAAATAAATAAATAACAGAGGCAAAACAACTCCAAAAAAATAAATAAAAATCTCCATTAGGTAGATCTTCATTTTAGACGAATTTAGAAATTTGAATGGGCTGATTTGGAGTTAGGATGCAAAAGTTATGAGGTTTGGAAGTTTGAATCTAAAGAAAACCCTAAAAATGAATTATGCGAATTTCCCGAATTATTTCTTAAAAGAAAAACCTGGATTATTGCGCAAGCGTGACATCAGCAAGGGATTTCCGGGAATTAAAAGAAATAAAATAAAATCTGACATGTGGGACCCACATGTCAGAGGCACGGCTCACGGTGGACTAAGTCCACCGAGCCTTTGGATCTGGGCCAACCTGGACTGCCACGTGGGCGCTCACGTGGCGGCTGATACGGCGCCACGTGGGATGACACGCAGGCACAGAGGCTGAGGTGGCCGGGTGACTCGGCGTCCACGTCGATGGGAACGATAACGCAATGCGGCATGCAAGATCGACCCAATGGTCGCCGGCGAATCGGTGGCTTGTCGCCGAATGGGTGCAGGTACAGCGTAGTCGAGGTTATTGCGCACCTAGCGAGGTAGCTCCGTGGTCGGGGTGATGGTGGTGGCCGGTGAGGTTCAAGCGGCGGTGAGGCTCGGGTTTTGTTTGACGGGCGCCCGACGAGGGATTAGCGTCGGAAAGGGTCCGGAGGTAGAAGAGGTGATGGCGATCTCAATGGTGTGCTCACGGACGCCAAGCGGCGACGGCGACGGCAAGCCATGCTTAATCGAAGAAATCCCACCGGCGGTGAGAAAACCTAAAGCTCGAATTGGCGGCGGCGCGAGGCTCTCGAGTGGAATTGGTTTAGGTTTGCATCGTAGAGGCAAAGGCGAAGCAGAGGGTCCTTTATAGGCATGTGGCGAGCTCGAGGTGGCATAAGGGCGGGGATCAAACAACCCAAACGAGTCCGCGACATAGTAGGAGATAGGACGATTTCAAGTTCAAAATCGCTTGAAATGAGTGCGAGGAGATAGGGCTTTAGAAGAGATCATCCACAAGACAAAATCGGGCCGCTTGCGATATTGTCGACGGAGCTTTTGAAGCGAAGAATGGTGGACGCGCACTTTCATGCGAGGAAGGGCCGAGTCGAGACGACGACACCGTAGCGGGCCCACGCGCCGAGAGAGAGGGCAAGATACATGCAAGCGGAGATCCAAGCCCCAAATAAGGATCCAACAAAAGAGGAAGGATGGGCCGAGTGGGCTTGCACGCGAAAGGGATTGGGCCGAGATTCGCCCATACATCGCTTAGGAGATTTTAATAGCTTTTCCATTTTAGAAAATATCGAGAATTCAAATAAGCAATAGAAATTAGCAAATGAACTTGGAAAAATTCTAGAAAATATATCCAAGCACATAGAATCCAAATAAAATAGTTTTGACTATTGTTCATGTTGACTTTAGTCATATTAAATTATTTTGTTACTCAAGGTTCAATATTAAGCTTTTGAATTAAATTCAAATAAATCCAAATGGTGAATTTTCTCACTACAACTATTTAAAAGATTTTTAAAGCTCTGAAAATTGGGATGTTACACGTACCTCACGTGGTGGATCTCTTCTCATACCTTGTCGATTGAAGCGCTTGCTACGGTGATCACGATCATTGATGGGATTGAAACCACCATCGACTCAGACGCTAGTGTAGTTGTTCACATCCGCTTTTCTATCTCATCTCCCAAGAGCAGCAAGAGTTGGTGTGCGACGAGTAGGAGGATCCTCTACTCTTGGCTCATGATCATGGGTCCTGTTTTCAGCAAGTGGCTGACGTTCGAGGAGCGCAACGCGTGTGTGGAGCGCCACGAGGTTGTCGTTGATCTTGTATAAGGCATCGCGAACACTCTCACCGAGCTGGTGTTCAATGTGCCACACGAGCTCTCTTGTGCGAGGTGTGAAAGATCTATCAACAGTATGCCCCAAAGAGTGGTTGTTATTGTTTCCACCATGTGTAGATCCGTGTGACCATGTCATCATTAGTAGAAAACAAAGAACAAATCACAATGTATATGTCCCTATGAACTACTAGGTTCTGGAGTTTCACAAGTCACTCTCTCACAATGCCTTACCAAGTTCTTACAAGCTCTTACCAATGCAGCAAGGTGGTGGTACAAGCGGTGGGTGGTTAAGTGATACTCTCACTTGTGAATAGCCCAACGATTGCGAGGCAGTACACTGCTAAGTTAGTAGGAAGTGGAGCTCGGAAGGCTTTGCAAGGATCAGCAATAATCAAATTAGTTAATGCAAGTTGAAGAATTATTCAATGTACTAGTCAAAGTTGCTGATCCTAGCCTAATCAAAGCTAGCTAATCAAAGTCACACTAAGAGATGTGTATGTACGCACACGCAACGATAAATGTGACTTGATGTAAGCAATGAAAAACCTCACAACAAGTGCTAGGAGAGACGCTAGCCACATACTCAAACTTCATGAAGGGCACAAGATTGTTAGCACAACATAGAGTACAAAAGACAACAATATCGGTATCGGTGCAATGCAAACACCCTCTAGATTGAGCAAAAACAACAGCTAGTTCCAAACGATGAAAAAGCAAAGTTTTATATGGCTTATATATACTCGTTTGAAAGGTTTAACGACGAGATCTACAACTTTGCGATTAAGCGAACCCCAAATTACGGGGAGACCGAAAGAATCACCAAAAAAGAAACTGAAATCTTGCGACACAAATTTGGGGCTGAAGATGGCCAATTTTGGGGCTCCTATAGGGTGACTAGCACAAGCCACTCATTTTTATTGGATGCACACCGTCGTTAGCTTTCCGAAAAGTCTGAGAATGTCGAATTCGACTCATTATGCAAAAGTTATGCCGTTTTTACGAAGGTGTGTCGGAATCGGACTTGAATTTGTTTAGGTCTCAAGTTGAAACTGCTATAACTTTTGATCCTTGAGCCAAACTTACTCAAATTTTTCGTGGAGTCTGAGAATGAAGAACAGCTCCACCAATTTTTACTATTTTTGGCAAAGGTTTGATACACTTTCCAAATTCGGAACAGATTGTCTCTATCTCTTTTATTTTCTCTCTTTTTTTCTCTTTTTTTTCTCTCTTTTTTCACTTGATCCGAAATCAATTCTCCTTTTTTTTTTCTTCTCTTGAATCCCGAAACTAACTAGGGTTTGCACCAGAGATCAAATCAGCTTTGCAACTTCCAACCGAAACCAGATTTATTGTTGATTGGCCGAGATACCTGTCGTCGGCGGTGGTATCGCTGGTCTTGTAGAGGCCAAGAGCTTGCAGTAGGGCTGTGGTTGGTGCCACTTTGGGAAGATGTTGTGGTGGCGAAAGGTTGGGGCGGGCCTTCAAGTGCCACTTAGCAAGAAGAGTGTGATGGCGGGAGGCAAGTGAATTGGTCATGCAGAACGTGAGGGCAAAGGCTAAAATTGCTAATGGCGATTGAGGATGGTGGTGCGACAGATGATGATGGTAGCGCGGAAGGAAGCAAGGACACACAAGATGCTAAACAGACAACAACGGCGGCCTTAAAGGAACATGAGATGCAACTATACAACGCATTTAACTAGACTCCAACTAAACTAGAATTAAGCAACCGACAGACGATGCAACCAAAAACTCAACAAGCAAAATAATCGAAAAGAAAATTGCAAAGGCTCGAGATTGGTTTGGTATGGATGATAGATGCAAAAAAAAATTTTGGGGCAATTTTTGGACTCTAGGTATGAAAATGAATCTACTACTAAGGTGCTGATTTCTCACTTGAGGAACTATAGCTCGATACCACTTGATGAACCACGGAGGTCCTGTTTCGCCCGATCTTTTCGATGAGAAGATAAATTCGGTAGTAGTCGCTCAACTCTCACGATCCTGGCTACGAACACGCAAGGCTCGAAACCACGCAATCGCTGAACTGCTCGACAAGTCGTTATCAACTGTGCACGAATACCCGGATGACCTGACCATGAAGGTCAATTCCTGCATACACCGAAGAAGCACGCAAGAATGAGATAAAAAGGCAATCTGAAATTGCAAATAGGAATTGAAATATTTGAATTGAGTTGGGATTCGAATAAGGATCTTGACTGGGTTGGTCTAGTCGACACACGCAGAAGATACAAGTTGTAACGAAGGCAAACTAAACATAAACGAAATCCAAGGAAACTAGAGGGGGTGCGGCCTCCATAAATAGGGGAGGAGGAGCCACACATCTAATAGAACTAAGGGGATGGTACTATTCATGTGGTACTGTTCATGTGAACAGTACCACGTGAATAGTGTTGCCCAAAGTGGTTGGCCCATAGAGGCAAAGTTAGCCCATTCATTACATAGGCCAATTTAGCCCAAACAGGTGACGCAGCACCTTCTTTTGATGATTGTGGTGCGCACGGAAGGAATTTAGAGGTGAGGCCAGATCCATTGGACCTCTAAGTACTCGTGGACCTCCAACGGACTCCGTATGTGAAAGTTATGCACGTTTGAAGTCGGTGCAGTCTCCGGAGGCCAAACTGGATTCCAAAACGTATCTAGCTTGAACTCTTGCTTGGCACGTGGAGTAGCACCATGGCATGTAGACATAGTACCATGGCATATAGACGTAGCACCATGGTATGTAGACGTAGCTTGGTCCAATTGGGTAATATGGCATTGCAAAGAGTCAAAGTTCTCTCAAAGAAGATGTGGTTGAAGTAGAGGATGTAGTGTAGCGGTCAAAGTAGTGATTGCATCCTTAGGGTCGATGTCCTCATCACAATCGCATTTTCTATGTTTTGCACTTGGTCATTTCTTTTCTCGAAATTTACTTGCTCTTGTTATTTTAGATTCGGTTTTCCGACGCGTGAGTGAATATACTTATGATCAACCCGAGAGGACAAGTGGTTTATAATCAAGGCAAGCATAATTCAGCACCATGTTGCTCCCAGCTTTTGATACTTTAAGTGTATTAAAATATAGTGATAACTGTGTGCATGTTGTTTTGAAGTATCAATACTTTGTGAGTTAGTTAGCTATATCCAAATCTTTGTGGCTTACACTTATGCTTAAGATAGAAATCTTGTGTCGAAAAATTGGTCTTTAGAAAATTGCTTAGCCATGCAAGTCAGTAGAACGATAGTTTGATTGACAAGCTTATCTTGTCGGTCATGGGAAACACTAAATGAATTCTAGTTTTGTTTTCCTTGTTCAGGTTGTTAAAACTGAAGTTTAAGTTAAAATTGTATATTTAAAAACATGGTTTAGATCTAGACAAGTGTTTGATAGTGATGGTGACTTCGTGCACGAGATTGGTAACTGTGGTTGTCTTGTCCGGATCATTAAGGACTGAACTTTGGGCTGTCATGCCAAGAACTACTCGTACTTCTACATGCTGGATTGGGGTCGGGTTGGTCAAGTAAGGGGAATGTTTTATTGCTTTAGACCGCAGGTGGTGTGGAGGACATAGAGA